>OY728131.1:1927042097-1927069597 GCA_963277665.1 Viscum album
CTGCTAAAGTAGTTGCAAAGGATTTCACTACCCCTTTCTGCTTGTAGTCTAACTGCTTCCCATCACTCAAGCTCCTTGTCGGACACTCGTTTGCATAATGACCCATCTCATTGCACTTATAACATTTCACTAACTGTAAATCAAATTTGTTCTTACCTTCACCTTGATCCTTTTCAGTGCAATCACGAGCCTTATGTCCCATCTTACCACATCGGTAGCACTTTCCAGAATTCAGAAGACATTCCCCAGCATGCCTTTTGCCACATTTATCACAAACTGGAAACTTAGTTCTCTTACCATCAGACTTTTTTGAAGAATTCTTACCTTTCTCCTGCCACCTCGGTCTCTTCTTCTGCTGGTTGTTATAGAAAACTTGGTCATCGGAAAACTCCATTTCCACCTTATTAGCACATCGAACAAGCTTTTCATAACTTTTAAACTCACGAGAAGCTAATTCCCTTCGATACTTTGGCTTTAATCCTGAGTAAAAACGATTGATTTTACTATCAAGGTCCCAAATAAAATTTGGAGCATACCTTGCCAATCGAGTGAACCTTTCTTCATAGGCATACACTGAGTCTTCCTCTTGCCTCAATTCCAAGAATTGTTTTTCCATCCTAAGTCGAACAGCCTTAGGAAAATACTTCTCAAGAAACATACCTTTGAATTTATCCCAGTCAAGAGCATCAATCTCATCGGCGTCCCTGATATTTTTAACCATAGACCACCACTGATCTGCTTCACCCTCCAAACGGTAAATAGCAAGACTAACCTTTTGATTGTCTGAACACCCCATGACATCAAAAATCTTCTCCAGTGATTTAATCCACCCTTCAGCTAGCACAGGGTCAGATGATCCTCTGAATGATGGTGGATGTTGCCTCATGAAATGTTCCACCACTGACATGTTCCTCTGTGGTTGTTCTGGCTGATCTCGTGCATGGATACCACCGCCATTTATCGCTTGAGTCAACTGTTCCATTACTGCAACAAACTGTTCAGTTCCAATTCTGACCATTTCTGGATGCTGATTCGGAAGGTTATTTCCTTCTGTATGCCTTCCTAGCACTGCTTCCCTGTTTCCTCTGCGGAAAACCATTCTGAATAAACATGTCTTAGATGAAGCAACATGGTAATCTTTAAATGTTATATCATTTCGAAAAAAAAATATTTTTGGATAATCATTTAATAGAATTCTAACTCCTAAAGTTATCTAAACCGACCTTTGATACCAACTATAAGGCCCCAGCCTTAAACCTTACTTAATCTTGAGTTATTACAAGATTACACATTGAGGATCTTTTCGGGTTTAGAGTTTTAGAGAATTAGATCATAAAACTTGCATTACATTCCACATATAAACAAAGTGGTTACATAAAGATAGTATTCTTCATTCCCATCAATGGAAACACATTTAAAATAAAACATGAATTATTTCTTGACACTTCCCTGACACTATCATCATATCATGTACCTTTCCCTTGACCTGTGAAAAACATTTCAAAAAAACTTGGGATGAGCATAAAAAGCTCAGTATGGGTTATAAAAACATGGAAAGGAAACATGAGTTCATATATACATAAGAATTAAATCATACTTTACCCATAAAACATAGGCACTTTAACATACCTCATAAAATCATGAATAAATCATAGAAATCATAAGACATAAAGGTAACTTGAGGCATTCATAACATTCTTACGTAGGGAGTAACCCTCTTGGTTACGTTTGGAATACCCATCACAGTATATTCCCTAAAATATCTTCGGAGAAACCTTAACGTTTCACTCCTTCGCGTTACCCAATGGATTGGAGAGCTATAACGGGCTCACCCGCCCTTAGTTTATCACGGAACCACCCGTCTTCATAATAATGCCCAAGAACTATAACATAATCATATCACATAAAACATGCATAAAGGAAACATAACATTTCCACATTTCAATCACGAGATATCAATACAACACATTGATATAATAAAAACATTATGAAAACCATTTTCAATACCAAAGTACAACATGGTATTTATTTTTCGTTTTAAAAAAAAGGTATGGCTTGTAGAGAAAGCCAAAACTCAAATAACGGTCACGACGGCGGAGAAGTCGTTGTCGCCGCATACGTACGACAAAAACATTCCCTTTTGTCGTTTAGTAAATGCTTCGTATAAAAAATATTCCTTTTGAATAAACATAAAAGTAAAAGGGGTTTATACACCATATAAAAGAAAGTTGTGTATAAAATAAACTATGCCTCAATGAAAGGAGATTGAGACGAAGTCCCATACCTCGTATCCGACTTGACTCGACCGTTCTTTAATCTCCTGAATAATAAACTTGAGTTAATCTCTACTTGCTTATGAATCTTTTTCAAGTTCATTATTCCTTTTATACCATGTTATGAACATCATGTAATCAGTTAAGTTAATAATGTTCATTTTGTCGGTATTTGGTTCTTAAGTCAAAAATAGAATTCTTACACTTACATGTTGTTAATTTGGTCAAAGGTTCATTATATCCAGAATTATATTAATTATTTGGATAACATATATATCATATATATTCATAATATACATGTATTTATAATATTACATCACATTTAGAGGTAAGAAATGAAATGCACCGTTCATGGAGACAGTAAGCCGTACGTACGCATGAACGCTACTTCCATTTCTATTTCGTATTTCTGGAATGGAATCATAATGATATAAGAGTATATTTTAATTCCAGTATAATAACATATATAATATCATAGTTCCATCCTTTATATGTCCCACATATTGTATTTAACGAATCAAATCACTTTCAGGGGGCGGTAGTCCGCACTTCCTAAAATGAAGATATCGTGTTTACCCATAATGGAAACCATAAAGGTATGCCCAAAATGAAAAAAAAGCAGCTTAAGGAAAACATAAACATATTATATATCATATATAAAAATAGTGACATCATAATGTCCACCATTGAAGGTGTTAAATGAGTATTGAACAATCATCGTTTCGGGAGGCAGAATTTCGCCATCCACGGAAACCGTATGTTATTTAACCATTTGATGTAGTTGTGTGAGAGTGTATCTCAAATAAATCTTATAACAACATACTAGTATATTTAATATACTGTTGTTGTTACAAAAGAAGTAAATAAAAAGAGTTTAGGGGGTTGGAGAAGCAAAATAAAACAAATGAACATGAGAGAATGAATTACCTTAAAAAGTGTAACTCCTTTTGATTTGAGCCTAAAGGCTTCTTTTGAAAGGATTCTGCCCAAAGGGAATCCTCTAGGATTAGGAGAGGGATGTGGAGAGAGTAAATGGTCAGGGGTTGGCCGAGCCAAAGGCTTGAGTAGTGTGTGAAATGAGGTAGAGGTGGGGGCCTTTTATAAGAGGAGAGGAGGGGCACTTTTGGAAAGTAAAGAAATATTACTTTATTTGAAAATGTTTTTCGGTTTTAAAAGGTCCCACATTGATATAATTAGTGGATAAGGTGATAAGGGTTCGAAATCCACTCATCTAATTGGTTTTGGCCATGTGTAGTTCATATATTTTACATTATCTTTCCATTTTATTTAAATCGTCAAATAATGATGTCATCGCTGCATCATTATTATGTCATAAATAATTTAATTTATTTAATGTCTAAAAATAATAAAAAAATACTATGATGTAGTAAATATTTTTATCTTTCCAATGACTATTTATAATAAAATATCTGATCTTTATAACCCCATGTAAAAATTGTTTTCGTAAAACGTATTATGTTTGTGTCATTTTTACCTTTACATTAAATAAAAAGTTATTTATGTCATTTCCCAACCAAAATGTCCCCATGGGGTCCCCAAGTTGACCCATGGCTTGTCTTAGTCGGCCATGACACAACCAATAAGGTTGGGACATGTGTCTAGGTCATTTCATATTATTAAAGCATTATTTATACCTTAAACTACACTAATTACCACTAATCGCAATTAAAAACTTAATAAGTTACTATTCACCAAAAAATTATTTTAATCTCATTGAACCACATTTTACTTCTTAATTAAAACCATGTATGTCGGATTTTCAAAATTCAATACACATTAGTGGTAAACTTTCATTTAACTGAAAAATCAGTTTGCTTGATTACCACTTAGTGGTTTCACTATTCATCAAAAATTGAAGTTTTTCAGAAAATTACCAAAAATTCACCCTAAGCTATATTTGATATTATGAATTCAAAAATGAAGTATTTTTTACAAAATTCAAATCATATAAGTCACATTAATTAATTTAATAATTAATTCCCGCTGCCAGAGCAAATAGCGTGTTTTTACAAAACAATAAGTATCAAAAGATTGACACCAGTTTAAGTCTAATTTCAAAGTGAAATTGATTCCAATGACCACCATTGGATAAAATGGTAAAAATATATTCTAATTTCACTTCAAAACCAATTCAAAACATAATCTAATCATATAAATAAATTAGATTAAAAAGCATTTTTGATGTAAAATGCAGTATTTTTCACTATTCATTTAAAAATGAACATTGTCAGAAAAATACCAAAAATTCACACAAGGTAAATTTTGATGTCGCAATCATAAAGGATAAGTTTATTTTGACAAACATAGTTTAGAAAATTGTCAAAATATATATTCAAAAATGGTTTGCCATCAAAAGGCAGTAAAACAATCTTTTAAGAATATTAGTGTATTCCATGCATAAGATTGTATTTATTTTCATTTTAAGCCTCTATAACACTATCTTAATCATTAATAGACATAGATAAAAATATCTATTATTCATTACTTACTTGGGATATTACACCTTTCTCAGTGTCTCTGGGTAAAAGTGTTCTAGAAACCTCTCCTATAAGTCCTTCCATACGATGCCCTCTAACTTCTCATCTCGACCCTAAATATTCCACCAGTGCTTCATTGGTCCTCATAACATATAGGCTAATAATTGGACTCTTTTCTCTATAGGATTTTATAAGTGATACAGGATTGTATATATATACTCAATCCAAAACTAAGCTACCTTAGACCCACCCTCTCCAATTAATGTCGAAGGATGTTTCAGTTGGAATTCCTAGGTTAGATCACACATATTTCACACAGCTATCCCTAGGTCTCTTTACATTAACTTCATAAAATGACTGAAGTTCTCATGAAAATACTGTTTTGTCCCCTCACCCAAAACTATTGGGGACTCTTTTCCCACTACTGTTAGTTAATTATCATCAATTTCCTCCTATCGCCCTACCAAAAAACTTCATCATGGAGGCATCTCTCTACAATTTAAAAAACCCATCTCAAGACACATAACACATAATTTATACATTTAATCAAGGGATACTCACATATAGACCTAATAAATCATCCTGCATACACTACCCCATGGTCAACACCATGACACTATCACTACCCTCAACTATCCTTAACCTAGTCCATGGCTAATATATGGTAAATAAATTTTATATTTATAATTTCACATTAGAAAATCTTTTAAATCATTTCAAATTACCACATTTAACATCTTTTTACCATTATAATTTCATTATTAGGAATCATTTATTTTTAATTACTCAAGTAAAGAAAAATATTTTCTTATCCCACAACTTAATCATAACCTTCTTTTACATGCATGCTTAAAATGATGAATGTAACATATATCCTTGAGTTCCTAGAATGATGTATACACACTTAACTCTCATTCCATTCTGGGCCATGAGTAAAATCTTAGAAAACAATAACATCACACAATAAGTGCATCACTCAAGGTTAAATAACATTCAACTATAATAATAAACATCAAGAGCAACACTCCCCACCCTGGGAACTTGGGTTTTCCCATGTATATGGGTTAGATACTCCCATGAATGTGCTCATTACCAAGGCTTGAATCATCTTAGTCTCCTATATACCTTTCCCAAATAGTTAAATGACTAAAATAAAACCTCCTTTAATGAAAATTTGTAATTTACTGACCCAGGTGCAACATACCAGTGCCCCAATATGGTTTTCCACATGACCTCAAGTGTGCCTACCCATATGCCAGAGGCTACCAACTAGTAGCGAGGGTTTAATATTTTACATGGGGAGAATGTATCCTCTTTATCAAAGTAAGAAAATAATAGAATCAATATAAAAATAGACAAAATAATAATAAACAATAGCCAATAAAGACCAAGAATCACATGATGATTCAGAAATAAAGAAAATGACCAAACCAAACCCATAAATATGTCAAGCCATATAAGTGTCATGTGTCTGATGAAAATCCAAAAATAAAGACACACTAATAACTCCCAAGCAGGTCCTGAAATTATGTCCGGTTACCTTATCCATTCTCCATATCGAATCCCAACTCATCCATCTAATATAGGGTCTTTACCTTTATCCTGACCTACAAACATGAATTCTACTCAGGTACCAATCAATTACCCGAGTATGGTGTGGGTACAACTCAGCAGGCCACCACCAATGACGTCTAAAGTAATATCCAGTATATAATAGTGTATGAAGTTTTATAAATAATAAAGGAAAAAATTATCAAAGTTAATAGGTTTTTCATTGATTATTATTTAGTTAACCACATTAGACCTCAGGTTCACGGTGAAACCTAAGATAGTCATGCCTACTTCGACCCGTGCCAGAGTCTAAACCATCTCTCATATGTTCAATAATTTAATTCAAATGGGTTTTAATTTTCATTCAATTCCAATTTCATTTTGGTACCTTGGAGTGTTAGTCCAGGTACCATATCATAGATTCTTGGAGTGTTAGTCCAATATCATTATCACAGGTACATAGAACGTCAGTCTAACACAAAAATATCAGGTACTTAGAGCATTAGTCTAACACTAATATCATGGGTACTTAGAGAAATAGTTTAGCAAAAAAATATCATGAAATTAATGGGGCCTATATTATCATTCTGGCACCCATAGATGAGGATCATCAATCTAACACTCACATCTCAATATTCACACACACACACACATAGAGGTTTAACATTAATGACCCTTTTTCATCAACCATTCTCAACATGGTGTAACATTTCATTTATAAATCATCAAATTTAACATAATTTCAACCCTTTAACCATTTAATGTAATTACCATGAATCATCTCATAACTCATTAACCTTTCAAGGTTAAGATAAACAATCTTTATAATAAGTTAACATGCTAAAACATTTACAATTGGTTAAATTTCATAAACCCTATAGTTCCCTTTTCATTCCATAATTACCCTTTCAAGGAAAATTAGAACACCCCATGGGTTAACCTCATGCATGGTCTCTTAATATTCAATTGATCCAATGGGATCCTAGAAGGGTCTCTCAAATTCATGGTATTCAATTCACTTTTCTAATTTAAATGAAATTTTACAACAATAAAATAAAATTATACAACTAAAAACACAAGATAATTATCAATACTATAAGAATTATTATATATACCACATACCTTAGGGTCATTGATAAACATTCACCAAACCTTGGTCCTTGATTTCGAGGTCGAACAACCAAAATCACAATGGTTAGTGAAAACAAAGAACGACACTATAATCCTCTAGACATGGGCTTGGATATCCTTTAATTCAATAGATCTAACCATAAAAGATTACAATTACCCTAAATTAACATGAGTCTATCCACAATATATTAGATATAAGGTTATAAGAAATAGAATAATAAGAGATCTAGGAATAATGGCCAAGAATGGAGACTTACCATTGAATTTGGATCTCTAACTGGATTTGAATCATCTAAAACTTACTCTTAGATCAAAGGGAATCAACTATAAATACTTGGGAGATAAAGGATTTTTTAAATCTATGAGATTAGGGTAGAAACAAGGCCTTAAGAAATTAATTCAGATTATATACATAAATTTTGGGTTGCTAAATGTACACCACAAAATTAGGCTATACTTTTTGACAAACTGTGCACCAACCATGCGGTGCTATTGTCTCAAGAAAACCCCTCACATGGTTAGCTCACAAAGTTATAAAAATAGCACACCAACCATTATTTACCCCTATATTTAACATTTCATAGTTTCCCATAGGAATCTAAATGGATTAACCAAACCGTGCACCAACCGCATGGAGCTACTATCCCTCCTACCATAAGCTGCATGATTTCCTGGATGGGGTGCATAGTTTGTACTAATTTTACTCTAATATTTAACCTTCATAAATGGATACAAATCATGCCAAAAACCCTCTAAACCTCTTGAAACATAACCCAATCATTAAATTACTTAAAATACATAAATAAAAGGACAAGTAACTGAAAAATAGAATGGAATGTCCCAAGAAATTTCGGGATATTACATATAAAGAATAACTATTAGGTTATATTATCTTTTAGATAAAAACACATAACATAAAATGACCACTAATATAAAAAAATATAATGTGAGAGGTTATTCAGTTAAGAGAAATAACACTTTAAGAAAAATATGTTCCATACCCTTCAAGATATAGAAACATCCAACATTGTATTATAATATTTTGAAATCTTTTAGCAATATATAATGTTCATTTTGTATCTTTCATTGTCATCATTATTGGAAAAATAAATTATGGATCAAAAAAATCCATATACTAATGTCATATCATACTGAATAAAAAGTGTATAAATATACCTAATAAAAAAAACATAAGTATTAAGTTTTATTAAAATAAAACAACTGAAATAAATGCGATCATCGACTTATATGGAAAATACATGCATCATGTTGATGCCTAACAAATATCCAGTTACAATATCCATTTTATATCTATTTTAAAACCATGATGGTCATTTCACACCCATAAATGTTAGCATAAATTGTAAGATCATAAAATTATAACAAAAAAGATGAATATGTTGATAATCTATCAAGTGTAGAAGAAGTATTATATTAAGTTATAACAACCTATATTTTTTGTTGACTATAAAATATGTCTTTAACTTTAAAGTATTCTTATAAAAAATATAGATAAATATATAAATTTTAAAATGTTAAAACAAATTTAACACCATTATGAAATAAAGGATATAATCTATACATACCTTAGTGGTAATTTTTTTTGGAAAATTCTAGATGGAAAACTAAAAAATGGATTATAATTTGTCCAACTATAGTGACCACTTTTGTAGGTAATGGTACTCTTTCTTATTTGTCTATAATATCTTAAAACATGACCCTAAGTTGATATATATCTATCTATTGGTGATGAAAAATATCCTTGATATAATATATAATCCCATATAAAACAATATGATACTGGGAATCATCAAAATATAACTCATAATAGATGGGAAACTGTGGAGGAGGAGGTATAAGAGTTGGATATATAGGTAGAGGTGGAGGAGTGAGATATGTAGATGAAGGTGGAGTAGTAGCATTTTCATCCCAAAACTATATTTTCATGTCTAAAAAAATTTATTGTACTAAATCTCTAATAATCTTCTCCATAACCTCACCTATATTATAAACTTTATCTTATAAAGATTTTCCCCTTTATATACATCCTCTTTTAAAGAATATTCATAATAAACAAAAACTTTTTTGATCATAAACCCACCTTGTACCCTCATACATAGCCTGGGTGTTCAATGTTTCATAATGAAATAGATAAAATATCCTTCCTACCCTCAGGTATGAAGGTCCCATGTTTTCTCTTCTCCTCAAGGGATTCCTATATATAATATTTTAAAAATTCATTAGTGAATCAAAAAATATAGAGAGTTGAAATAACTTAATTAACTTAAATAACTTAACTTGAATAACTCCTTAAAATCCTCTCAGCTATAACCCTTGACTCTTTTGTAAGATATCTTTCCTTTTTTCTCAGTTGGTCCCTCATCCATTTTTCATGTCTAGATGGGGGGAAGTAGGGTCAACCTCTGCAGATCCTAAAGACTCAGCTCTCAGTTTTTGATTTTTTTTCCATCATTTGTTCTTCCAATAATGTATATCCTCCATGAGATAAAGTATGAGGGTATACATTTTTGGATTGGATCTCCTAATGAGATATCCTAATTTTATACGAATTATGGATAAAAAAATCTTTAATATGATCATTATTAATAATAAAAACATCTAAGAGTTAACATTGAACTTACCAAAAATGATTCTTGTCATCTGATTTCAAAAAACTACTTCCATGTATCTTTATATATAAAAGGATACATATCACATGGATTTTTAGTTTTTCTTTCCCTAAAAATAAATTCTGATTTGAGGGATGATTTAAAATACCTCCATCTCTTACCATCCAAAGATTAACATTTCTTCCTAAATTCTCTAGTTTTTAGTATATCATATGACATTTGATAATAAAGTAAAAACCCATATTAGTCAAAAAAATGTCATAATAAGTAAAATAATAATAAATGATCTTACCAAAATTGTCTCTTATAATTGAGATATTGTCACTTTGCCAACAATTTCCCAATAAAAAATCAAAATTACATCTTTGTACCGACCTTTAATTACAACAAAAGTCTTAAATTGTTTTGAATTTGGACCCCTAGGATTATCATTATAAAAAAACTCAACATATATCCTATGGTCCTGGCTACAAGAAACTGATAATTTTGGTAAACGTGTGCTACTATGTTTACCTACTCTAGAAGCCTTCTCTTCCCCTGTAGAAGTAGATAGATCCTATGCAAAAGGATGAGTTGGATCCTCAACAAAACTATGTGTATGTTACACCCCAGAAGATTGTGGTGACTCAGTTGTTTGATATGAAATTATCTTACAAATCAAATTAACAAAAAATTAGTACATAAATATACAAATCCAACTGTTACATATACAATTAAATAAAAAATAAAAAATTACTCAACAAAAATTAAACTAAACCAATTTTTTTATTCAAATTTGTTAAAATAGTTTACTAATATGCTAAAAAAAATTAATTAGAGATGAAATTCTATAAAAAAAGTAAAAAAAATTAAGTAAAAGATTATATAAATGTAACTATTATATAAAAATTTGAATATTTTTTAAATGATTCAAACAAAACAAAGAAATAAAAAATAAACCACCCTTTATCATATTCATTAGAGTAGTTAGCAACAATGGTAAAAAGAATAATAAAAATATTATTTATCTTATTTGTTAGTAGTTAAAATTTTAAAAGAATACTGACAATATTTATGAAACATAAAATGATATAAACAAAAGAAAACAAAGTTTAAATAAAAATTCACACAAATCCAATAGTTACATATAAACTTGAATAATTGAAAAATTATTTAGAAAAAACTAAACTAATAGGAATAAAAAATTTATCATATTTATTATAATATACATTTTTAGTAAAAAAATTAAAACTAATATATCTAAAATTTTATGAAATTTAAAAAGGTAAATAATAAATAAATATATGTTACCTATAATATTAACAAATGACTAAAGTATTATTTTCCAATATCCATTCCATATGGTTATTTCATATGACACAAACCATGACTATGATGTGGTCTTCTATATTGTCTAATAATATTTCTATGGAAGTAGGGATCTCACATAAATTAGCATGATCATAAATTTTTTTATCACCAAAATAATGGTTTTTACTTGTAAAATGATATACCATTGAACATTTTATGGATAAAGAACATAAAAATGTTGTTTTTCATGTATTTCCATGATAAATGGATTAGTTTTGTATTCCAATCCATTAAAATTAACTAGTGTTATACTGAGTTCATAGTGTCCTACATTATTGTTACCAATAACCCATTTGTAGTTAAGCATTGGAACTCAAAATTTAATGCAACCAATCCTCCATATTTCTTTAATAACTTCATAATATGCACTTCATGTGGAGATGGAGTTTTGGTATTTGGAACTCAAAAAATGCATTGCTTATATGAATACCAATACACTACTATTTTGAATTGTAATTATGTTGTCTTGATATTTTGTATAAAATGTATAACCATTAATTTCATACCCAGACCATGTTATCAAATTTAAACTTGGGTTTCCTACTAACTATATCAATGTTTTTGATACATCTTATCTACCATGCATGGTCTCTTTAAACCATGAAAAAAGTTTTTTTTATCATCATTTAATATCCACATATCTTTCTTCTTTGGATAATATTATTTTAACACATTAATATGAAATGTTATATATAGTTGAGCATTATCTATGTTATTCAAGATGTATAAATGTGACAACTTTATTTTTTCACCTTTCAATGATTTTACTTTTAATCCAAATATCCCCTTTACCCAAAAATGACTCATTAATGTTGAGATGTAGGCAAAATGACATGATCCACTAAAAATAAGTAGTTTTTACAAAACTCTACATCCTCCTCATAAATATACTTATCAATAACAGAGGCTTCAAGTTGATATGGATTCTTAACATATCCATTCAATATATTCATATAAATTTCAAAAGGATACATCCAACATAGATATAAAGGTCTGAAAATATTTATTTCTCACACTAAATTAACTATTAAATGCACCATGATATCAAAAAAAGATAGAGGAAAGTATATTTCAATTTGAAAAAGTATAGAAAATGCATTATTCTCCAAATTTTTCAACAAATTAAGATCAATCACTTTATTAAAAATTTAATTGAAAAAATAATGTAGCTTTATGATAGTTATTCTAACATGTATGGGAAATATTCCACAGAATACAACTAGAAGGAGGAGTTGCATCATAATGTGACAATCATGAGTTTTCATGTCTATTAACTTCAAATATTTTAGTGATACAAAATTTCATCATTCTAAGAATAACCCTATGGAACTTTGATACCATGGAGGCATAGAAAAAAACTAATTTTCTACCTCTTATATAATGTATGAAAAGATTTAGGTAGGTATATTTTTATTCCATTAGGAGTGGGAGCTAATTCCAAACACATTACCATTGAGAGTAAGTCTAATATTTCATTCAAACTATCATTAGTATTTAATTTAATATATAAAAATGTTCCAATAAAAATATCATGTATATTCTTCTCCACATTCATGGAATCAATTTTGTGTTTGACCTCATGATATCTCTAATATTGAAGCATAAAAAATATTGATCATTTATTCTAAATATTTCTATCATTACTATATTTTTGTATATTTTTGAATGCAACATCAATGTTTTTCACCCTCTCTATATACTAATCAATGGAAAAAGGTTTTAGAGAAATATTAAATCCACATGATCTATTGAATGCCTTTTTTAATCTACAATAAAAGTGGTCCATCAACAAAAACCTTTGATAACCCATTATACTATTTTTCTCCCATATTATAGTTGATAATATAAAGTCTATTGTTCCCAAATTAGATAAGATTTATACCCCTTAACACTTGTATCCATACAAATTTCCATATACTGGGAAGTCATTTATAGTGAACATAATTATTACATGCATTTTAAAATGTTCTATTTTATAAAAATCATTCAATCTGATACCTTCCACCTATAAAAGTTTCAAATTATAAATTACTAGTGATAAGGAAACATTAGTATCTTTTCCAGTATGTTTTAGTCCATAAATCATTAAAATCAACATGATATATTTCTATTTCATATAAAATTCTAGAGATAAGTTGTAAATTACTAATAAAATAGGGCATGAACTATGTTTTCTACTAAGGATTTGATATGGATTTATTCCATCTATTCATAATCCAACTCTGATATTTCTAAATTAATTTTTGAATATAGGAAACCGTTGATAAATTTTCTTAAACTATGGACAATCAGCTGGATGATAAAATTTTATAGTAGATATCTACTCATATACATGTCATATTAACCTTTTTGCATCATTTGAATTTGTAAATAAACATTTTAAATAAGGAATTTTAGGAAGATTCCAAATTTCATTGGCATGAGTAATTGTAACCACTAAATCACCATATGATTTTTCTTTCAACTTATACCATGATGTCCCATATTTAGGACACTTTGATCGACCTTTTTATCCATTCCTATATAGAACCTAGTTATTTGGGTAGATATATATCTTCTTGTACCCCAAACCCATTAGGAATAATATTTTATTCACATTATAAAGTGAATCTAGAAGATTGTTGTCTTTATGAAGTATATCTTTAAATAGTTGTAGCAACTCTATAAAACGATTATCACTCTATCCAATTTTGGCCTTAAAGTTAATAAATCTTAACACCCTTGATAAAACTATAAATTTCATACAACCTGGATACAATGGATTTTTAACATCACCATATAGACCCTCAATTATCAGTGTTTTAACAATTGAATCTACTTCAATATCATGAATCATTTCTCAAATTTGACCATAATTATCATATTTAAAATAATCATCATCAATATATCTTGAATTATTCCCAATTTTACCATGCCAAATCAAAGGAATGTAACACAGATTAAAAATGTAACATCCCTAACCCGGTACTCCCTCAAGTGATAGAGGTGGGTGGTTATGTGACCTTAGGCGTGCCTCCCCACATGCTAGAGGCTATCAACTAGTAGTGAGGGTGTAAGAATTATAGTGAGGAGACTATACCCTCTGTTATAGAGTTTCAATTACAATATAATTAATATAAATAACTATACATTAATCCATATCAGAATAAAGGAAAAAATCAAACAATGAAATCATAAAAACTATGTAATGTCAGACTAAAATATAACTAAATGGAATATTGAATGTCATACAAATAAAATACTAAAAAAATAAAAAACACTCAAAAATCCTTGATCCCAATTCTCATGTTAGTCCAATCTCCAAACTTTAACCCATCCAATAAGAAATAAACCAACACAGGGCCCCTTACCCTTGTCCATACTTACATCCATGAAATTTGTTTGGGTACTAAATGGAAGCCTGAATAGCGTGTGAGTAAAAATCACCATGACACCACCAATAGTGTCTAAATAAATAAAATATGAGTATATAGTGAATAAAATAAATCAATATATAGGGGTGTTAATTTAATACATTAATACTTCTCATAAAATAAACCCACCAAACCTCGAGCTCCAGGATGACATCCTAGGTCAACCAAACCTGCTTAAGCTCCATGCTAGATGTCTATGTCAAGAGGTGGATCCTATTGAATTAGGATAGATTTCCCCAAACCACTAGTATATTATCCTGAGTCAAGATGAATTTATAGTATCATGATTCAAGTTACCAAATTGGGCCTAGAATTTCTATAACCACTTACATATTCCCATGATGCACACCACCAAGGGAAAAGTAACCATCTCACTAGGCCTAAACTTTGTAGAACCACTTACTTCTTCCCATGGAATGCAACACCAAGGGGAAAGAAACTATCTCACTAATCCCATAATTTCTATAACAACTTACATCTTTCCATGGTATGCATTTCCAAGGGGAATGTAACTATCGCATTGGGCCTAGACTAGCTAGAACCACTTATGTATTCCCATAGAATGCACCACCAAGGGGAAATTAACTATCTCATATCAAATTTTGGATTCTCCTACATTAGGATGAATCACTGAGGGCATGTATCATGAGACAGTGAAACAATCCCTCAGGCCTCAAGTCGTTAGTCATCAAATATTTCATGCTAGATGCATATAATAGACCAGTGGTGGAATCCCTTGTCTAGGATGAAGCACCAATAATATACACCAATCAGGTAAAACATGTTATCATAATAAATATTGGTTAATTAATCCAATTACCAATTAATTTTACAATTTATTCTCAATTGGTGAATTCTCATATAGAGGAATAATCACCAAAAACATCTTAAATCAGTTAACATTCATCGTATTTCACATGTTAGGATAATATCTTATATTTAAGAAAATTTTACAATAGTTTTCATATAATCAAGGGGCTTGGAACACCAAATGGGTGGCCGTAAGTCCCATTAAGAATTCCAAGAGACCCAAAAGGGATCCTTAGGAGATCTTAAGATGTGGATTTTATCAGGAAGGGTAAATTTTAATTATTTAGTTCATGCACATGGAATGCTAGTGCGATCACACGTATTGCACATATTAGAAAAAATGAAACAAACTAAAGGGAGTTGTTCTAGACCACCCAACTCAAGAGAGAAGTAGAAGTAGGCAATACTTGATTTTCGTGGTAGCAATCAAATTCTATTTCCTTCCCTTAAGTGAATACAAAACAACTATTCTAATTAAAACTAAACCTCGATCTAGATTAGGAATTTTGAACTAGGGTTCACTATAAGATAAAACTAATAGAACATGAAGGATAAGAAAAAATAGAAGGAATACATTTTATCTTTAGGTTTTAAACACTAATCCCTAAAAAATAATCACTTTTGGTTGGAAGAGGATTACCATAAATCACCACTATAAGGGATGAAATCGAGAGAAAGAAAACACGATATTAGGTTTTTAGGCCACTATAGGTTTTTAAAGGGTCCGAGTGTGGCTAATTCATGATGTGAATAGGCTATTCATGTTGTAAAATCATTGATTCCCATATATACAAAAAAAACATCATCCAAGATTAAAAAAACATAAAAATACATTTCACATTATTAATTAGATTTAGGGTTTGAATTTCCTTTTCATGGAGTCCGTTCGAGGGGCCAAAGAAATTCACTAGGCCCGTTCAAGGTGTGAATTAAATTCATGGGGTATATTTAGGATGTGAATTAAATTTAGGGGGTTAATTAGATTCATGGGGTGCATTTAGGGGGTGAATTAAATTCATGGGATGTATTCAAGGAGTGAATTAAATTTAGGGGTGATTTAAATTCATGGGGTCTGCTCAGAAAAATTTATGTCATGAGTTAGAAATTCATAACATGAATTAATTTTCCAGCCAGAAATCACCTCCTATTCTTACTATACCCCTATAACACTTAACCCAACCTAGACCTAGTCTTGAAAATCTATTCTTAAATAAAAGACAACCTAACTCAAAGATTTTCAACCAAAAACTTAAAGAGAGACGTACCTAGAAAATATGTGATCTTACAACTTCCCCACCATATAAGATCTTGTCCCCAAGTTGCTCCAAGCATCACTGTGGAGTATCAACAGACGAGTTAGGAAACTGTGTCTTCTTATTAGATTCCTTTTCCCATGTCTCCTATTGAACATGCCCATGATTCCACTGATTTTGTACCAAATACATGGTCTTCCCCCAAACATTATTCTCACTACAGTCCACGATATAGATCAGATGATCCTCAAAGGATGCATCAATATATAAATCAATGTAATTAATATCCATCACATGTGATATCTCTAAATCCAAAACACATGAAACACATTAGGCATGGTGTTGTAGCATTGTGGAAGGGTCAAATGATATGACACTTGACTGAACCTCTCTAATATCTCAAACGACTCGACAAACCTAGGTGATAACTTCCTTGGATTTCTGATATAGTGTTTCCCCAACCTAGGATACACCTAAATAAAAACTTGTTGACCAACTTCAAACTCTATAGGAAATATATGATGGTCAGCGCATGTTTTTTCCCGCACTCCATGGCCACTAAGAAATTTCTGATCAACAAAAATTTCCCAACCATCACCTACATGAGACTAAGCCCAACAAGCACCGAATCACCAACCTCTAATGATAAAAGAGTGGAATGAAATGGTCTTCTATAAATGGCATCAAAATATTCCATTTGGATCGATGCTTGAAAGTTTTTATTATAAGAAAACTCTATGAGTGCCAGGTGCTGCTCCCATAACCACTAAAATCCAAAACAAAGGCTCATAACATATCATCCAGAATATAAATCATTCATTTAGATTGGACTTAAGTCTGGGGATGATAATATGTACTCATAATAACCTGCAATCCCAGTGCCTTTTAAATACCCTACCAGAACTGAGATGTGAAATGAGGATCTCAATCAGAAATGATACTCCTTAGAATACCATGTAGTTGAACCATCTATGGAAAATAAAGACTTACCAAATCATCAATAGTAAAGGTCTATTAGACAAAAAATAAGTGGGATACCTTCATTAGTCAATCTATGATCAACCATACTATGTCATTCTTGTGAGGTTTCTTGGGTAATCCTGTCATGAAATCCATTTTGACATCATCCCACTTCCATTTCAGAATAGGTAGAGGTTGCAACAGTCCAAAAGGCCTATAATTCTTAGACTTCACCTATTTATAGGTGAAATATATTTCTATAAAAATCACTATCTACTTATTCATCCTTGGACTCTAGTATTTTCTATGGAGGTCCTGATATATCTTTGTCAGGCCAGGATGTACCGCTCATCTAGAAGGATGTAAGTCCCTCATCATCTCATCGCATAATCCTGTAGGAAACCATACTCAGCCATGAATAATAATAATATCACCACTACCAAGAGACCATTATGATGGTAGATCCCCACCATATAACCCATCCCTCAAAGATAATCCCTCCAGATCAAATAACTACTCTATCCTGATCTAGTCTGGGAGCATTGGTATATCAGATGTCAAAGTTGGAGCTACTCATCCCTATGACTCCTGAAAATCTAAATAAATTTATGAAAATAGTTCCATTAGTATCCAATCATCATAATACTACCTCACTACCTTTGTTTTCATATTCTATATCAAGGCATATATAAAAATAGTGCCTTTGTCTGATGTGTAAGTTATCTTTGAGTAGAAAGACTATAAATACTTGACCCACCTCATCTATTAAAGGTTTAGGTCTCACTAAGATAATATGTACTTTAGACTCTTATGATCCATGTACACCATAAAACTCTAGTCCAATATATTGTGTCTCCAATATCTTAGGTCATGTACCACCACATACAACTCTAGATCATGAGTTGGATAATTCCTCTCACGAAGTATTAGTTTTATGGAGCCATATGTAGCCACTCAATCCACCTACATCAGAACTAATATAATTAAAAATTTGAATGCATCATAGTACATGGTATAGTCTATGACAAATATAGAAAAAGTGAGAATTGGTTTTGTGGTCATCCTACTCTTCAGCTCCTGAAAATCTCCCTCACAAGCATATGACCAAACAAACTTCACCCCTTTTTTGGTCATCCTGAACATCTGTGATGTAATACGGGAGAAGTAATGTATGAGATTGTTGTAATAGTGGGTTCCTAAGGTCCATATAAACATTAATTTTTAATTACCATACCATTTATATAGTGATTTATACACGATGCACACTTACCATAATAGTTTTTATATTTTTTCATAAACTATTTAAATGGAAATGTTCATAGATTATTTATCATATCAAAAGGTTATACTAATTACTAAAATATAATGAGAACTTCAAGATACCATTATATTAATCTTAAATATATGTCCTATGGTCTAGATACATCATACTGATTAGAAACAACTGATGGATGACTATCAAGTGTTGGGGACTCATAAGCACTGATATTTCTTCTCATGAAGTTTGCACTTGGTGATCTCTAGTAGGTGAGATCATGAGGACAATACCTCCAATAGGAACACCACATGTTTCAGGTGTCATTGATTGTTCCTATTTATGGACATGTGAATTTTTCTCCTAACTTGAGATCATTATAAATGTGTTTCATTAGATCTCATACTTTGATGCATAGAAAAAACCATGACAGTGAAGTTGTGTTGAGGTAGCTTTTATTGGGTGTGTCATTGGTGGTATGACATTGGTTGAATGGCCAAGATAGAATTTTTTGATTCTGAGTTGAGGAAGTAATATCTCAAGTATAGTTAATCAGGATAGTAGTACCTTTATAAATCCTTGGATAAGGTAGTCTAAGGTAAGTTTGTCCAGTTAGATCAATAATGAATAAAGTAAGAAGTGACGATGACATAAGTGCACATCCTGCTTTATGAGATATTTAAAGACAAAGAGATTATATTACACCATGTGTGTTCGCTGGATGGTTGTCATTACTATGAATTTTCCTTATCTCTTTAGGGGTCTTGATGGGTTTTTAGACTCTGATCTTGGTCTATAGATACTATTCACTACTATCAAGATAAGGTCCTAGAGGTTCACACATAATAGCGTATTCAAGAATCTACCCTATTCTAGTGAATATATATATAGAACATAGTAGGCCCCACCATGTTTTACAAGAGCTTTCCAAGTATTAACGATAACCAATAAATAAATAAATTTATTATTATTTGAGTATAGAATAATTGGATTGAATTTATTTATTAAAAAGTATTCATAAGTTATTCAAGTGAATACAGGAAAAAATATTATACGAATGAATATTTTTTTAATATTCATGGTTCGCTTAATATTTGTAGGAGTGAAAAGTTGAGTTAAATGACTCAGTTTTATCATGTAATATATTTAATATATATTATAAGTATGTGATAAAATATAAATAATATTTATGATGTAATTAGTTCATCATAATTAATTATTTATTACTTATTTAGTGGACATTAAATATATAGGGGTTGGGGAACCCTATTCAGGTATTTTGAGCAATCCAATATATAATTAAGAGAGGGGATCTATTCCAGTGAATTTTCATACCGAATGAATGAGATATTATCTCTCCTCCCACATTCTAGAGATATAAAGTATCTCTTTGAGTAACCAATCTAAGAAGAACTTTGATGGATTAAAGGGATGAGATCAAGGTGATCATCATGAAATTGAAGGATTCATCAGAGCTTCATTATAGCACTTGGAATTCAGTGAATGGTGATCATGTGGATTCTTGAAGTGCGCATGGGGAATCTAGAGGGGTTCAAATTCAGATCCTTTGAGAAAAGATCACCGATGATGAGCTACAGTTGTGCACACTTATATTTGAATGAGGTAACTATTTGATTTTATTTTTGTGCTTATTAAATTCATGTGATATCTTTAAACCTCTATCGGGCTCAAATTGATATAGGTGATAGGTTTCATCATTCTGACGATGAAAATTTTTAAATCCCCAGCCAACCGGCTTATCCTGTGCACCCGAGTACCTTAAATTGATATAAGAGGGATCATGTGAATTTTCTAAGCCAATAAAAAATTAATTTGTATTAAATTAAATTGAGGGTTTTAATTCGGTACCAATAGAATAGACCGCTCATCGATCCAATTTCGGACAACCAATTTATCACCATATAAAATTTTTAATAAGGATTGTTTGTGGTATTTTGGGTAATAAATTTGAAAAATGTATATA
Organism: Viscum album; assembly: GCA_963277665.1. NCBI lineage: Eukaryota > Viridiplantae > Streptophyta > Magnoliopsida > Santalales > Viscaceae > Viscum > Viscum album. The sequence continues at coordinate 1,927,063,206 of OY728131.1, forward strand.
TTTTATATATATAAAATTTTTACCTGTAGATTTCAACAAAAAAATATTATGGTAAAAACTTTTTTCTAGCCAAAACTCAAGTGGCTGGAATAGTGTTTTTCAGCTAGAGTTATTTCCACCGATCTGTGGAAATTAAATTCAAAAAAATATATTATTTAATTGGTCAACAGCCTATCATTAAGCATCATTTAATTTTTTAAGATAAATTCTATCATGGGGGTTGATTTTTGTGGGTCAGCTTGAGGTTGTGGAAGAATTCACCATAGAGGTGCTGAGTTAACAACTTTTACAAATTTGGGCGGTTGTATATGTTTTGTCAACTTAAAAGTAAGAAAATTTATTTAATTTTAAAAAAGGGTGAAAATGAGGGGGGAATTTTTTTTGAAAGCTACCCCAAGATGTACCCCTCCTCCTTAGATGCCACCCTCCAGGCAACCTAGATCACTACACTGCCATCTGCTAGCGAGCCTCATGATACACTATGATATTATTCCCATCTAGACCACTAGTAGGTCTAACTCAATCGACTAGCTACCTCCATTGCTTCCATGCTAGTGCCACATTACCCCACCTTCCTTCAGCCATCTATAGCAGCAACCTCCCTAGTTTGACACTACATCTAGGTTGAGCCTAGTTGTCACGCCATCGAATATCACCCCAACCCCATGTCGTTGTTTGAGGCTGCCACCACTGGTGCTGCTGTATATACTCCACCCATATTTGGAATGCTCAACTACACTACTGGCTCTACTCACCGACTTCGACCCTGATCCATGATACTTCCAACCAGGACCCGACCTCCCGCTGTGTGCACTCCTGTTCAACCTATCACCCTTAGCCATCCTTGAGAGTGAGCACCATACAACTGATGCAGACACCTCTGGCGACCCCGCTGTGTGGAAAATCATTGAATGGTCTTGATAACTGAATGAATATGTGTTTATTTAGGTTATTTTATTTAATTATTTATTATATGAGTACGATTCTTGTAATAATTAATTAGTTTTGTTGATGATCTACATATCATCATTTTTTTATTCAATATGTATAAGGTACTATGTGTCCATATTTATTTGTACGTACTTTTCACTTCTTGAGATCCCCTCACCTATGTGCAAGTACATTTTTATTTTGATGATAATGCTTTAAGTCACAGATCATGCCAAGTCAAGGTGAAATACAGATGAGAAGTAGACACACTAGATGGGGGAAGAGATGCATCACAAGTCAAGATATGAATCAGGTATGATACCCCTGGGTAATAATTGATCCATTAAGTTTAAATTGATCAACCGATATTATATTCTCAATCTCAGTAGATTTTTTTATTTCTTTTATGCATTTCTTATTATTTTATGAATTTTCATGACAGTGGGAAACACATAAAATAATAAACAGTAAATTTCATAAAGAATCAATGAATGTTTTTCTATTAATGTTAAATTGTGAATGTGACAAAATAGTATGAAAATATTAATATAAATGAATTAAATTCATCTAAAAATATTAAAAAACCTGAAAAAAATATTATGTCACAAATTCTTTCCATCATTTGAATTTGAAAAAAATTGGGTGTATAAGGTGCTTGTCATCCAAAGTTAAGGGTGCCTCCTACTATTAGGGAGTTATTTTGAGAGTGGTGTGTTGACTTAACTAAAGTTGGTAGAAAAGAAGTAGCTAAATCTAGCTTGTTGAAACTTTAGAGGCCATCATTGAGTAAAACATTTTTATGATTTTAGAACCTAAGACTTCACTCAACAAATTTAGGAAACACGAGTTAATGTAGTAGGCCAGTCAAATGCCTATCTTTAACTCCATAAGTAGTGGTGTAGCCATATCTTGTAGACTATAAGGAGAGGTTCAAGGATCCTTTCCACTAAAATATCCAAGTGACAGAGTATTCTGATTCTAGTATAAGGGTTTCTAGAGTTCAATAAAATAGCGTAATACAATTAATTATTTAAATAATTAGTAATAAAGATAAAAGTACTAATCTAATAGATTTTATTTTTGTAGAAAAATGACATGTTATACCATAAACACACTACAATAACTATTTGAAAAAGTCAATTTCCTCATCAGCATGAGTTTCAAATGAGTAGTATAGGCACTTGCATAAAGTACTATGATATTAGAAATTCATGGTGTTGGTGTTTCCAATACCTGTTAAGCTACCTCGGGAAGTGAGCGTGTCAAAATTCTTATAGGAGACTCATGTATGATGCATATGATGGTTATTTCATAATTTTATCATCAATGCCTCATGTTACTTGTGGATACAACATCAGGATATGGATGATTTCACATGTTGTCACATCTATGAAAATATTGCATGGATAAAGTGAAGCAAGATATGAATAATGTGATTTTTACACTAGAGATGTGTAAATTGAAAGACAGATCACAATATTTCAATAGATAAATTTCTCATATCATTTTTATCCATTTTACCTAGTTTCATTTAAGATAAAAAAATGAATAGTATAGAGAAAATGATTTGTTACCTTTTGGGTAAGGTTTACTAAGTAATGAGAACATTAAATAAAGATTCATATCTAGTTATTATGGAAAACAAGTGGAAAGACAAGGTGAAAAGGCCAAATGGTAAGTGTGATATCAAAGGAATATTTTAAATTCCCTTAAAATAAAAGTGGTATTAAATAGGAGATTATTTTGTTCTCATATCATGAAATAAATATGTGAATGTTTGAATGCAATGAACTAAATTGAAGAAGCAGGTTGTTGCTTCTTCTTTAGGTACATTCATCAATTGTATGTAATTTTTATATAATAATTATTGGGTATTAAATAAAATATTCTTATCCCAAACATGTATCAGAATATAATAACCAATTATGAAATAGAAATTTTATAATAAGTAAAGTGTGTACTCTAAGCAGCTAAAAAGTGTGGTTCCTATGTTAGCGGTGAGAAGCACACAACTTACAGTTGAACTTTTGTTAAGTATTACCAAAACAATTATCTCACATATCCTTTGGACATAAGGATACATTATTCCAATTTTGGAATGAATTTTTCTTTTGGTGATTAATACTCAACCAATAGTTCAATGATACATGAATTATTGGTATTACTTGATGAATATAAAATGTAAGACTCCAATACCCTGTTGTGGAAAGATAATACTTTATCAAGAAAAACTAAAAAGTTTTCAAGGATATACTCAATAATGTTTTAGAAACTTCGGAGTTAAATACCTTAGGTTTTACCAACATACTTATGTACTCAGTTTTGGATAAAGAAACCATTAGAAATAAAGAGAATCCACAAAGCATTAGAAATTAGTTCAGCCAAAGAACGTAAACTATTCCAAGGGTAAGCTAGAGGTAAATATACTTCATAATACTAATTTAAGTATTTATTAAGGAATGTGAAAGTGAAGTATGGTATATTCATGGTCATAAGATATGAGTTACTTTAGGCTCGCATGCTGAAGAATATCTTGACCAAGCATTTATCGATCATTATAATGTAGCGTGGAGTAATTCATCAACGCACATTACCTTAATCACATCAGAGCTATGATGTTAATAAGGAAGATCAATGATGAGTATTATATACAAACATTGATCCATATAATGTAGAATGGAGTAATTCCTAAACACACATTTTCTTATACACATCAGAGTCATGATGTAAGTAAAAGGATCATCAATGTTGAGAATCATATCCATTGTAAAAACTTCCATTATTTTCAAGACATGCATAAAAAATAACAGTGTGTCTCATAATGAAATTACAACTATCATGACTAATGGATATAATATGAGTTATATTATGATGGAAATACATTATTTCATAAGAAAATGTGTTTTTATGCCAAGTGTTTTTCAAGGATATAAACAAACTTACATGAAGAAAAACACAATGTGCATATAGAGTAATTATCCTAAAAGTTTCTTAGGATATTACAAAAATATCTATGATAGAAAGGTTATATTCAAGTGATAGACTATATTTCTATAAAAGGGTACGTATCTCTACTTGAGATAGTGAGAAAAATATTGAATTAGATCTATTTAATTTCAAAGATTCACAAATAGTTAACATTGGAATAAGTTCCAAAAAAGATCATAGAAGAGGAATGTTCCAGAGAAACATACTGCATAAGAAGGATAAAACTATGGTGATTGTTTTCACTATCATTGGTGATACATTATTCACTGAGAATAATAAATCATACAAGTAGACATTATAAGGAAATCGAATAAGATTGACAGGATCAATTAAAATTGAATAATGGATTCCATATATCAAAGTACAGGGGCTTATTATTTTGAATATTGTGGTGGGTATTCAAGTGAGATTATCCATGGATGGTAAAATCATAGTACTAATGAGGCTCAATTGGTAATACCAAGTCATTATGCCTAAATCAATTAAAACTTTACTTTTCATAGCTACTTTCTATGATTGTTTTATTGAGAATTGGATGTCAAGACTACCAATCGTGGATAGTGTCTATACGACGCAACCAAAAAGGGATGGTGACACCATAGAATTCCAATAAGGGTGAAATTTACTAAAATCCAGTACATGATTAAATTAAACAATAAGATCATAAAATATTCATTTGAAATGAATTTTTTCCATGTGTCTACCAGAGGTTAGTGGGAGCATCATGGTTTTCCAAGTAAAATAAATTTGGTAACATATGAAAAACAACTATTGGTCTTATAGTTAGTTAAGAACCAAATAAAAGTACCTCTCCAAAGATTTAATTAAAGTAAAAAACCAATGTTTTATGAGATGTCATATGCTAAGTTAGATCTAAGGGTTTATTAGACCAAGTCAAAGTATATATATTGACAAGCTATTGATAAATACAAGTTGGAACAATTCGAGAGAGAATTGTTACCAATGTCACATGACATAAATATTTCAAAGTAGACATGCATTGGGAATAGGAGGAGATTAAAGTGGTGAGTTGAGTTCCATGTGCTTCTGCAATGGATCAATCACATATTCCATGTTATGTACTATATATATTGATATTTCCAGCATATACTTAATGGTAGGAAAATATCATCTATATCTAGGAGAACTATAAGGGAAGCAGTTAGAAATATCCAATTATACTTGAATAAGTACAAAGGACATGCACCTTGTATATGGAGAGGAATGGATACTAGTTACAAGGGGACACAAACTAGTCTTCCTTTAGATCAATATGATCTATATCACGGTTTGGATAAGGTAATGAGTGAGACAATCTCATATAAGCTAGTGGTATCCATACCTAAAAATATCGAGTATGTTTTATCTTCTAATATAGCTATATAAGCAGTGTAGATTACACAAAGATTTATTCTAGTTCTTGGAATCACACTTAGTAAGTAAAATTTTATCATTATGATAATTCTATATCTGGTACTAGATAAAATGTCAAGTTTAAATAGTGGAAAAAAGGATATATACTCGGGTTTTATATATCTCAAGGAATCTTAATCAAGGAGGTGAGGTCATAGATAGTAGAATAGATGTGCAACAGAGACATGGAAGGCCCATGAATAAATCCATAACTTAGAAGAAACATGATCTTATCATGTGAGAGCTATAAGGATAGTTAGCAAGTTGGCTCTAGTTCAAGTGAGAGTTGTAATTGTGGGTTCCATAGACCCAAATAAACATTACTTTTTGATTACCATACCATGTATACAATGAGTTATACATGATGCACACATACCATAATAGTGTTTATATTTCTACATCTACTATTTAAATGGTAAATTTTAGATATTATTTTTCATATCAAAAGGTTATAACAATTATTAGGCTATAATGAGAACTTCGAGATACTATGATATTAATCTTAAATATATGTCCTATGGTCTAAATACATCATACTAATTGGACATAGTTAATGTCTAACTATCAGGTGCTGGAGGATCATAAGTAATGAGACTTCTTCTCATGAAGATCACACTTGGTGATATTTGGTACACTATAAAAAACTAGTATTTAGCAACGTTTTACAAAAAACATTGCTAATTTCATATTTAGGGATGTTTTTTGAAAAACGTCGCTAATTTATCCATGTTTTATAAAAACAAAATTAATTTAGCCACATTTTTAGAAACACCTCTAACATAGCCATGTTTTCTAAAAATGTTGCTAAATTAGTGATGTTTTCAGAAAAAATTGCTATTTTATCCATTTTTTTCATAAAACACCCCTAAATTAGAAATGTTTTCAGAAAACATGGCTAAATTAGCGATGTTTTTCAGAAAACATGGCTAAATTAGTGACATTATTCAGAAAAAAATGTCTAAACTAATGATGTTTTTTAGAAAACATGGCTAAATTAGCGACATTTTTTTTAAAAATAGCCAATTTAGCGATGTTTTTTTTTTCATAAAACATGGCTAAAT